>OW388168.1:9330000-9342500 GCA_936450015.1 Meganola albula
GGTTAGGTTAGGTTAGGTTAGGTTAGGTTAGGTTAGGTTAGGTTAGGTTAGGTTAGGTTAGGTTAGGTTAGGTTAGGTTAGGTTAGGTTAGGTTAGGTTAGGTTAGGTTAGGTTAGGTTAGGTTAGGTTAGGTTAGGTTAGGTTAGGTTAGGTTAGGTTAGGTTAGGTTAGGTTAGGTTAGGTTAGGTTAGGTTAGGTTAGGTTAGGTTAGGTTAGGTTAGGTTAGGTTAGGTTAGGTTAGGTTAGGTTAGGTTAGGTTAGGCTAGGTTAGGTTAGGTTAGGTTAGGTTAGGTTAGGTTAGGTTAGGTTAGGTTAGGTTAGGTTAGGTTAGGTTAGGTTAGGTTAGGTTAGGTTAGGTTAGGTTAGGTTAGGTTAGGTTAGGTTAGGTTAGGTTAGGTTAGGTTAGGTTAGGTTAGGTTAGGTTAGGTTAGGTTAGGTTAGGTTAGGTTAGGTTAGGTTAGGTTAGGTTAGGTTAGGTTAGGTTAGGTTAGGTTAGGTTAGGTTAGGTTAGGTTAGGTTAGGTTAGGTTAGGTTAGGTTAGGTTAGGTTAGGTTAGGTTAGGTTAGGTTAGGTTAGGTTAGGTTAGGTTAGGTTAGGTTAGGTTAGGTTAGGTTAGGTTAGGTTACGTTAGGTTAGGTTAGGTTAGGTTAGGTTAGGTTAGGTTAGGTTAGGTTAGGTTAGGTTAGGTTAGGTTAGGTTAGGTTAGGTTAGGTTAGGTTAGGTTAGGTTAGGTTAGGTTAGGTTAGGTTAGGTTAGGTTAGGTTAGGTTAGGTTAGGTTAGGTTAGGTTAGGTTAGGTTAGGTTAGGTTAGGTTAGGTTAGGTTAGGTTAGGTTAGGTTAGGTTAGGTTAGGTTAGGTTAGGTTAGGTTAGGTTAGGTTAGGTTAGGTTAGGTTAGGTTAGGTTAGGTTAGGTTAGGTTAGGTTAGGTTAGGTTAGGTTAGGTTAGGTTAGGTTAGGTTAGGTTAGGTTAGGTTAGGTTAGGTTAGGTTAGGTTAGGTTAGGTTAGGTTAGGTTAGGTTAGGTTAGGTTAGGTTAGGTTAGGTTAGGTTAGGTTAGGTTAGGTTAGGTTAGGTTAGGTTAGGTTAGGTTAGGTTAGGTTAGGTTAGGTTAGGTTAGGTTAGGTTAGGTTAGGTTAGGTTAGGTTAGGTTAGGTTAGGTTAGGTTAGGTTAGGTTAGGTTAGGTTAGGTTAGGTTAGGTTAGGTTAGGTTAGGTTAGGTTAGGTTAGGTTAGGTTAGGTTAGGTTAGGTTAGGTTAGGTTAGGTTAGGTTAGGTTAGGTTAGGTTAGGTTAGGTTAGGTTAGGTTAGGTTAGGTTAGGTTAGGTTAGGTTAGGTTAGGTTAGGTTAGGTTAGGTTAGGTTAGGTTAGGTTAGGTTAGGTTAGGTTAGGTTAGGTTAGGTTAGGTTAGGTTAGGTTAGGTTAGGTTAGGTTAGGTTAGGTTAGGTTAGGTTAGGTTAGGTTAGGTTAGGTTAGGTTAGGTTAGGTTAGGTTAGGTTAGGTTAGGTTAGGTTAGGTTAGGTTAGGTTAGGTTAGGTTAGGTTAGGTTAGGTTAGGTTAGGTTAGGTTAGGTTAGGTTAGGTTAGGTTAGGTTAGGTTAGGTTAGGTTAGGTTAGGTTAGGTTAGGTTAGGTTAGGTTAGGTTAGGTTAGGTTAGGTTCAGGTTAGGTTAGGTTAGGTTAGGTTAGGTTAGGTTAGGTTAGGTTAGGTTAGGTTAGGTTAGGTTAGGTTAGGTTAGGTTAGGTTAGGTTAGGTTAGGTTAGGTTAGGTTAGGTTAGGTTAGGTTAGGTTAGGTTAGGTTAGGTTAGGTTAGGTTAGGTTAGGTTAGGTTAGGTTAGGTTAGGTTAGGTTAGGTTAGGTTAGGTTAGGTTAGGTTAGGTTAGGTTAGGTTAGGTTAGGTTAGGTTAGGTTAGGTTAGGTTAGGTTAGGTTAGGTTAGGTTAGGTTAGGTTAGGTTAGGTTAGGTTAGGTTAGGTTAGGTTAGGTTAGGTTAGGTTAGGTTAGGTTAGGTTAGGTTAGGTTAGGTTAGGTTAGGTTAGGTTAGGTTAGGTTAGGTTAGGTTAGGTTAGGTTAGGTTAGGTTAGGTTAGGTTAGGTTAGGTTAGGTTAGGTTAGGTTAGGTTAGGTTAGGTTAGGTTAGGTTAGGTTAGGTTAGGTTAGGTTAGGTTAGGTTAGGTTAGGTTAGGTTAGGTTAGGTTAGGTTAGGTTAGGTTAGGTTAGGTTAGGTTAGGTTAGGTTAGGTTAGGTTAGGTTAGGTTAGGTTAGGTTAGGTTAGGTTAGGCTAGGTTAGGTTAGGCTAGGTTAGGTTAGGTTAGGTTAGGTTAGGTTAGGTTAGGTTAGGTTAGGTTAGGTTAGGTTAGGTTAGGTTAGGTTAGGTTAGGTTAGGTTAGGTTAGGTTAGGTTAGGTTAGGTTAGGTTAGGTTAGGTTAGGTTAGGTTAGGTTAGGTTAGGTTAGGTTAGGTTAGGTTAGGTTAGGTTAGGTTAGGTTAGGTTAGGTTAGGTTAGGTTAGGTCAGGTTAGGTTAGGTTAGGTTAGGTTAGGTTAGGTTAGGTTAGGTTAGGTTAGGTTAGGTTAGGTTAGGTTAGGTTAGGTTAGGTTAGGTTAGGTTAGGTTAGGTTAGGTTAGGTTAGGTTAGGTTAGGTTAGGTTAGGTTAGGTTAGGTTAGGTTAGGTTAGGTTAGGTTAGGTTAGGTTAGGTTAGCTTAGGTTAGGTTAGGTTAGGTTAGGTTAGGTTAGGTTAGGTTAGGTTAGGTTAGGTTAGGTTAGGTTAGGTTAGGTTAGGTTAGGTTAGGTTAGCTTAGGTTAGGTTAGGTTAGGTTAGGTTAGGTTAGGTTAGGTTAGGTTAGGTTAGGTTAGGTTAGGTTAGGTTAGGTTAGGTTAGGTTAGGTTAGGTTAGGTTAGGTTAGGTTAGGTTAGGTTAGGTTAGGTTAGGTTAGGTTAGGTTAGGTTAGGTTAGGTTAGGTTAGGTTAGGTTAGGTTAGGTTAGGTTAGGTTAGGTTAGGTTAGGTTAGGTTAGGTTAGGTTAGGTTAGGTTAGGTTAGGTTAGGTTAGGTTAGGTTAGGTTAGGTTAGGTTAGGTTAGGTTAGGTTAGGTTAGGTTAGGTTAGGTTAGGTTAGGTTAGGTTAGGTTAGGTTAGGTTAGGTTAGGTTAGGTTAGGTTAGGTTAGGTTAGGTTAGGTTAGGTTAGGTTAGGTTAGGTTAGGTTAGGTTAGGTTAGGTTAGGTTAGGTTAGGTTAGGTTAGGTTAGGTTAGGTTAGGTTAGGTTAGGTTAGGTTAGGTTAGGTTAGGTTAGGTTAGGTTAGGTTAGGTTAGGTTAGGTTAGGTTAGGTTAGGTTAGGTTAGGTTAGGTTAGGTTAGGTTAGGTTAGGTTAGGTTAGGTTAGGTTAGGTTAGGTTAGGTTAGGTTAGGTTAGGTTAGGCTAGGTTAGGTTAGGTTAGGTTAGGTTAGGTTAGGTTAGGTTAGGTTAGGTTAGGTTAGGTTAGGTTAGGTTAGGTTAGGTTAGGTTAGGTTAGGTTAGGTTAGGTTAGGTTAGGTTAGGTTAGGTTAGGTTAGGTTAGGTTAGGTTAGGTTAGGTTAGGTTAGGTTAGGTTAGGTCAGGTTAGGTTAGGTTAGGTTAGGTTAGGTTAGGTTAGGTTAGGTTAGGTTAGGTTAGGTTAGGTTAGGTTAGGTTAGGTTAGGTTAGGTTAGGTTAGGTTAGGTTAGGTTAGGTTAGGTTAGGTTAGGTTAGGTTAGGTTAGGTTAGGTTAGGTTAGGTTAGGTTAGGTTAGGTTAGGTTAGGTTAGGTTAGGTTAGGTTAGGTTAGGTTAGGTTAGGTTAGGTTAGGTTAGGTTAGGTTAGGTTAGGTTAGGTTAGGTTAGGTTAGGTTAGGTTAGGTTAGGTTAGGTTAGGTTAGGTTAGGTTAGGTTAGGTTAGGTTAGGTTAGGTTAGGTTAGGTTAGGTTAGGTTAGGTTAGGTTAGGTTAGGTTAGGTTAGGTTAGGTTAGGTTAGGTTAGGTTAGGTTAGGTTAGGTTAGGTTAGGTTAGGTTAGGTTAGGTTAGGTTAGGTTAGGTTAGGTTAGGTTAGGTTAGGTTAGGTTAGGTTAGGTTAGGTTAGCTTAGGTTAGGTTAGGTTAGGTTAGGTTAGGTTAGGTTAGGTTAGGTTAGGTTAGGTTAGGTTAGGTTAGGTTAGGTTAGGTTAGGTTAGGTTAGGTTAGGTTAGGTTAGGTTAGGTTAGGTTAGGTTAGGTTAGGTTAGGTTAGGTTAGGTTAGGTTAGGTTAGGTTAGGTTAGGTTAGGTTAGGTTAGGTTAGGTTAGGTTAGGTTAGGTTAGGTTAGGTTAGGTTAGGTTAGGTTAGGTTAGGTTAGGTTAGGTTAGGTCAGGTTAGGTTAGGTTAGGTTAGGTTAGGTTAGGTTAGGTTAGGTTAGGTTAGGTTAGGTTAGGTTAGGTTAGGTTAGGTTAGGTTACGTTAGGTTAGGTTAGGTTAGGTTAGGTTAGGTTAGGTTAGGTTAGGTTAGGTTAGGTTAGGTTAGGTTAGGTTAGGTTAGGTTAGGTTAGGTTAGGTTAGGTTAGGTTAGGTTAGGTTAGGTTAGGTTAGGTTAGGTTAGGTTAGGTTAGGTTAGGTTAGGTTAGGTTAGGTTAGGTTAGGTTAGGTTAGGTTAGGTTAGGTTAGGTTAGGTTAGGTTAGGTTAGGTTAGGTTAGGTTAGGTTAGGTTAGGTTAGGTTAGGTTAGGTTAGGTTAGGTTAGGTTAGGTTAGGTTAGGTTAGGTTAGGTTAGGTTAGGTTAGGTTAGGTTAGGTTAGGTTAGGTTAGGTTAGGTTAGGTTAGGTTAGGTTAGGTTAGGTCAGGTTAGGTTAGGTTAGGTTAGGTTAGGTTAGGTTAGGTTAGGTTAGGTTAGGTTAGGTTAGGTTAGGTTAGGTTAGGTTAGGTTAGGTTAGGTTAGGTTAGGTTAGGTTAGGTTAGGTTAGGTTAGGTTAGGTTAGGTTAGGTTAGGTTAGGTTAGGTTAGGTTAGGTTAGGTTAGGTTAGGTTAGGTTAGGTTAGGTTAGGTTAGGTTAGGTTAGGTTAGGTTAGGTTAGGTTAGGTTAGGTTAGGTTAGGTTAGGTTAGGTTAGGTTAGGTTAGGTTAGGTTAGGTTAGGTTAGGTTAGGTTAGGTTAGGTTAGGTTAGGTTAGGTTAGGTTAGGTTAGGTTAGGTTAGGTTAGGTTAGGTTAGGTTAGGTTAGGTTAGGTTAGGTTAGGTTAGGTTAGGTTAGGTTAGGTTAGGTTAGGTTAGGTTAGGTTAGGTTAGGTTAGGTTAGGTTAGGTTAGGTTAGGTTAGGTTAGGTTAGGTTAGGTTAGGTTAGGTTAGGTTAGGTTAGGTTAGGTTAGGTTAGGTTAGGTTAGGTTAGGTTAGGTTAGGTTAGGTTAGGTTAGGTTAGGTTAGGTTAGGTTAGGTTAGGTTAGGTTAGGTTAGGTTAGGTTAGGTTAGGTTAGGTTAGGTTAGGTTAGGTTAGGTTAGGTTAGGTTAGGTTAGGTTAGGTTAGGTTAGGTTAGGTTAGGTTAGGTTAGGTTAGGTTAGGTTAGGTTAGGTTAGGTTAGGTTAGGTTAGGTTAGGTTAGGTTAGGTTAGGTTAGGTTAGGTTAGGTTAGGTTAGGTTAGGTTAGGTTAGGTTAGGTTAGGTTAGGTTAGGTTAGGCTAGGTTAGGTTAGGTTAGGTTAGGTTAGGTTAGGTTAGGTTAGGTTAGGTTAGGTTAGGTTAGGTTAGGTTAGGTTAGGTTAGGTTAGGTTAGGTTAGGTTAGGTTAGGTTAGGTTAGGTTAGGTTAGGTTAGGCTAGGTTAGGTTAGGTTAGGTTAGGTTAGGTTAGGTTAGGTTAGGTTAGGTTAGGTTAGGTTAGGTTAGGTTAGGTTAGGTTAGGTTAGGTTAGGTTAGGTTAGGTTAGGTTAGGTTAGGTTAGGTTAGGTTAGGTTAGGCTAGGTTAGGTTAGGTTAGGTTAGGTTAGGTTAGGTTAGGTTAGGTTAGGTTAGGTTAGGTTAGGTTAGGTTAGGTTAGGTTAGGTTAGGTTAGGTTAGGTTAGGTTAGGTTAGGTTAGGTTAGGTTAGGTTAGGTTAGGTTAGGTTAGGTTAGGTTAGGTTAGGTTAGGTTAGGTTAGGTTAGGTTAGGTTAGGTTAGGTTAGGTTAGGTTAGGTTAGGTTAGGTTAGGTTAGGTTAGGTTAGGTTAGGTTAGGTTAGGTTAGGTTAGGTTAGGTTAGGTTAGGTTAGGTTAGGTTAGGTTAGGTTAGGTTAGGTTAGGTTAGGTTAGGTTAGGTTAGGTTAGGTTAGGTTAGGTTAGGTTAGGTTAGGTTAGGTTAGGTTAGGTTAGGTTAGGTTAGGTTAGGTTAGGTTAGGTTAGGTTAGGTTAGGTTAGGTTAGGTTAGGTTAGGTTAGGTTAGGTTAGGTTAGGTTAGGTTAGGTTAGGTTAGGTTAGGTTAGGTTAGGTTAGGTTAGGTTAGGTTAGGTTAGGTTAGGTTAGGTTAGGTTAGGTTAGGTTAGGTTAGGTTAGGTTAGGTTAGGTTAGGTTAGGTTAGGTTAGGTTAGGTTAGGTTAGGTTAGGTTAGGTTAGGTTAGGTTAGGTTAGGTTAGGTTAGGTTAGGTTAGGTTAGGTTAGGTTAGGTTAGGTTAGGTTAGGTTAGGTTAGGTTAGGTTAGGTTAGGCTAGGTTAGGTTAGGTTAGGTTAGGTTAGGTTAGGTTAGGTTAGGTTAGGTTAGGTTAGGTTAGGTTAGGTTAGGTTAGGTTAGGTTAGGTTAGGTTAGGTTAGGTTAGGTTAGGTTAGGTTAGGTTAGGTTAGGTTAGGTTAGGTTAGGTTAGGTTAGGTTAGGTTAGGTTAGGTTAGGTTAGGTTAGGTTAGGTTAGGTTAGGTTAGGTTAGGTTAGGTTAGGTTAGGTTAGGTTAGGTTAGGTTAGGTTAGGTTAGGTTAGGTTAGGTTAGGTTAGGTTAGGTTAGGTTAGGTTAGGTTAGGTTAGGTTAGGTTAGGTTAGGTTAGGTTAGGTTAGGTTAGGTTAGGTTAGGTTAGGTTAGGTTAGGTTAGGTTAGGTTAGGTTAGGTTAGGTTAGGTTAGGTTAGGTTAGGTTAGGTTAGGTTAGGTTAGGTTAGGTTAGGTTAGGTTAGGTTAGGTTAGGTTAGGTTAGGTTAGGTTAGGTTAGGTTAGGTTAGGTTAGGTTAGGTTAGGTTAGGTTAGGTTAGGTTAGGTTAGGTTAGGTTAGGTTAGGTTAGGTTAGGTTAGGTTAGGTTAGGTTAGGTTAGGTTAGGTTAGGTTAGGTTAGGTTAGGTTAGGTTAGGTTAGGTTAGGTTAGGTTAGGTTAGGTTAGGTTAGGTTAGGTTAGGTTAGGTTAGGTTAGGTTAGGTTAGGTTAGGTTACGTTAGGTTAGGTTAGGTTAGGTTAGGTTAGGTTAGGTTAGGTTAGGTTAGGTTAGGTTAGGTTAGGTTAGGTTAGGTTAGGTTAGGTTAGGTTAGGTTAGGTTAGGTTAGGTTAGGTTAGGTTAGGTTAGGTTAGGTTAGGTTAGGTTAGGTTAGGTTAGGTTAGGTTAGGTTAGGTTAGGTTAGGTTAGGTTAGGTTAGGTTAGGTTAGGTTAGGTTAGGTTAGGTTAGGTTAGGTTAGGTTAGGTTAGGTTAGGTTAGGTTAGGTTAGGTTAGGTTAGGTTAGGTTAGGTTAGGTTAGGTTAGGTTAGGTTAGGTTAGGTTAGGTTAGGTTAGGTTAGGTTAGGTTAGGTTAGGTTAGGTTAGGTTAGGTTAGGTTAGGTTAGGTTAGGTTAGGTTAGGTTAGGTTAGGTTAGGTTAGGTTAGGTTAGGTTAGGTTAGGTTAGGTTAGGTTAGGTTAGGTTAGGTTAGGTTAGGTTAGGTTAGGTTAGGTTAGGTTAGGTTAGGTTAGGTTAGGTTAGGTTAGGTTAGGTTAGGTTAGGTTAGGTTAGGTTAGGTTAGGTTAGGTTAGGTTAGGTTAGGTTAGGTTAGGTTAGGTTAGGTTAGGTTAGGTTAGGTTAGGTTAGGTTAGGTTAGGTTAGGTTAGGTTAGGTTAGGTTAGGTTAGGTTAGGTTAGGTTAGGTTAGGTTAGGTTAGGTTAGGTTAGGTTAGGTTAGGTTAGGTTAGGTTAGGTTAGGTTAGGTTAGGTTAGGTTAGGTTAGGTTAGGTTAGGTTAGGTTAGGTTAGGTTAGGTTAGGTTAGGTTAGGTTAGGTTAGGTTAGGTTAGGTTAGGTTAGGTTAGGTTAGGTTAGGTTAGGTTAGGTTAGGTTAGGTTAGGTTAGGTTAGGTTAGGTTAGGTTAGGTTAGGTTAGGTTAGGTTAGGTTAGGTTAGGTTAGGTTAGGTTAGGTTAGGTTAGGTTAGGTTAGGTTAGGTTAGGTTAGGTTAGGTTAGGTTAGGTTAGGTTAGGTTAGGTTAGGTTAGGTTAGGTTAGGTTAGGTTAGGTTAGGTTAGGTTAGGTTAGGTTAGGTTAGGTTAGGTTAGGTTAGGTTAGGTTAGGTTAGGTTAGGTTAGGTTAGGTTAGGTTAGGTTAGGTTAGGTTAGGTTAGGTTAGGTTAGGTTAGGTTAGGTTAGGTTAGGTTAGGTTAGGTTAGGTTAGGTTAGGTTAGGTTAGGTTAGGTTAGGTTAGGTTAGGTTAGGTTAGGTTAGGTTAGGTTAGGTTAGGTTAGGTTAGGTTAGGTTAGGTTAGGTTAGGTTAGGTTAGGTTAGGTTAGGTTAGGTTAGGTTAGGTTAGGTTAGGTTAGGTTAGGTTAGGTTAGGTTAGGTTAGGTTAGGTTAGGTTAGGTTAGGTTAGGTTAGGTTAGGTTAGGTTAGGTTAGGTTAGGTTAGGTTAGGTTAGGTTAGGTTAGGTTAGGTTAGGTTAGGTTAGGTTAGGTTAGGTTAGGTTAGGTTAGGTTAGGTTAGGTTAGGTTAGGTTAGGTTAGGTTAGGTTAGGTTAGGTTAGGTTAGGTTAGGTTAGGTTAGGTTAGGTTAGGTTAGGTTAGGTCAGGTTAGGTTAGGTTAGGTTAGGTTAGGTTAGGTTAGGTTAGGTTAGGTTAGGTTAGGTTAGGTTAGGTTAGGTTAGGTTAGGTTAGGTTAGGTTAGGTTAGGTTAGGTTAGGTTAGGTTAGGTTAGGTTAGGTTAGGTTAGGTTAGGTTAGGTTAGGTTAGGTTAGGTTAGGTTAGGTTAGGTTAGGTTAGGTTAGGTTAGGTTAGGTTAGGTTAGGTTAGGTTAGGTTAGGTTAGGTTAGGTTAGGTTAGGTTATGTTAGGTTAGGTTAGGTTAGGTTAGGTTAGGTTAGGTTAGGTTAGGTTAGGTTAGGTTAGGTTAGGTTAGGTTAGGTTAGGTTAGGTTAGGTTAGGTTAGGTTAGGTTAGGTTAGGTTAGGTTAGGTTAGGTTAGGTTAGGTTAGGTTAGGTTAGGTTAGGTTAGGTTAGGTTAGGTTAGGTTAGGTTAGGTTAGGTTAGGTTAGGTTAGGTTAGGTTAGGTTAGGTTAGGTTAGGTTAGGTTAGGTTAGGTTAGGTTAGGTTAGGTTAGGTTAGGTTAGGTTAGGTTAGGTTAGGTTAGGTTAGGTTAGGTTAGGTTAGGTTAGGTTAGGTTAGGTTAGGTTAGGTTAGGTTAGGTTAGGTTAGGTTAGGTTAGGTTAGGTTAGGTTAGGTTAGGTTAGGTTAGGTTAGGTTAGGTTAGGTTAGGTTAGGTTAGGTTAGGTTAGGTTAGGTTAGGTTAGGTTAGGTTAGGTTAGGTTAGGTTAGGTTAGGTTAGGTTAGGTTAGGTTAGGTTAGGTTAGGTTAGGTTAGGTTAGGTTAGGTTAGGTTAGGTTAGGTTAGGTTAGGTTAGGTTAGGTTAGGTTAGGTTAGGTTAGGTTAGGTTAGGTTAGGTTAGGTTAGGTTAGGTTAGGTTAGGTTAGGTTAGGTTAGGTTAGGTTAGGTTAGGTTAGGTTAGGTTAGGTTAGGTTAGGTTAGGTTAGGTTAGGTTAGGTTAGGTTAGGTTAGGTTAGGTTAGGTTAGGTTAGGTTAGGTTAGGTTAGGTTAGGTTAGGTTAGGTTAGGTTAGGTTAGGTTAGGTTAGGTTAGGTTAGGTTAGGTTAGGTTAGGTTAGGTTAGGTTAGGTTAGGTTAGGTTAGGTTAGGTTAGGTTAGGTTAGGTTAGGTTAGGTTAGGTTAGGTTAGGTTAGGTTAGGTTAGGTTAGGTTAGGTTAGGTTAGGTTAGGTTAGGTTAGGTTAGGTTAGGTTAGGTTAGGTTAGGTTAGGTTAGGTTAGGTTAGGTTAGGTTAGGTTAGGTTAGGTTAGGTTAGGTTAGGTTAGGTTAGGTTAGGTTAGGTTAGGTTAGGTTAGGTTAGGTTAGGTTAGGTTAGGTTAGGTTAGGTTAGGTTAGGTTAGGTTAGGTTAGGTTAGGTTAGGTTAGGTTAGGTTAGGTTAGGTTAGGTTAGGTTAGGTTAGGTTAGGTTAGGTTAGGTTAGGTTAGGTTAGGTTAGGTTAGGTTAGGTTAGGTTAGGTTAGGTTAGGTTAGGTTAGGTTAGGTTAGGTTAGGTTAGGTTAGGTTAGGTTAGGTTAGGTTAGGTTAGGTTAGGTTAGGTTAGGTTAGGTTAGGTTAGGTTAGGTTAGGTTAGGTTAGGTTAGGTTAGGTTAGGTTAGGTTAGGTTAGGTTAGGTTAGGTTAGGTTAGGTTAGGTTAGGTTAGGTTAGGTTAGGTTAGGTTAGGTTAGGTTAGGTTAGGTTAGGTTAGGTTAGGTTAGGTTAGGTTAGGTTAGGTTAGGTTAGGTTAGGTTAGGTTAGGTTAGGTTAGGTTAGGTTAGGTTAGGTTAGGTTAGGTTAGGTTAGGTTAGGTTAGGTTAGGTTAGGTTAGGTTAGGTTAGGTTAGGTTAGGTTAGGTTAGGTTAGGTTAGGTTAGGTTAGGTTAGGTTAGGTTAGGTTAGGTTAGGTTAGGTTAGGTTAGGTTAGGTTAGGTTAGGTTAGGTTAGGTTAGGTTAGGTTAGGTTAGGTTAGGTTAGGTTAGGTTAGGTTAGGTTAGGTTAGGTTAGGTTAGGTTAGGTTAGGTTAGGTTAGGTTAGGTTAGGTTAGGTTAGGTTAGGTTAGGTTAGGTTAGGTTAGGTTAGGTTAGGTTAGGTTAGGTTAGGTTAGGTTAGGTTAGGTTAGGTTAGGTTAGGTTAGGTTAGGTTAGGTTAGGTTAGGTTAGGTTAGGTTAGGTTAGGTTAGGTTAGGTTAGGTTAGGTTAGGTTAGGTTAGGTTAGGTTAGGTTAGGTTAGGTTAGGTTAGGTTAGGTTAGGTTAGGTTAGGTTAGGTTAGGTTAGGTTAGGTTAGGTTAGGTTAGGTTAGGTTAGGTTAGGTTAGGTTAGGTTAGGTTAGGTTAGGTTAGGTTAGGTTAGGTTAGGTTAGGTTAGGTTAGGTTAGGTTAGGTTAGGTTAGGTTAGGTTAGGTTAGGTTAGGTTAGGTTAGGTTAGGTTAGGTTAGGTTAGGTTAGGTTAGGTTAGGTTAGGTTAGGTTAGGTTAGGTTAGGTTAGGTTAGGTTAGGTTAGGTTAGGTTAGGTTAGGTTAGGTTAGGTTAGGTTAGGTTAGGTTAGGTTAGGTTAGGTTAGGTTAGGTTAGGTTAGGTTAGGTTAGGTTAGGTTAGGTTAGGTTAGGTTAGGTTAGGTTAGGTTAGGTTAGGTTAGGTTAGGTTAGGTTAGGTTAGGTTAGGTTAGGTTAGGTTAGGTTAGGTTAGGTTAGGTTAGGTTAGGTTAGGTTAGGTTAGGTTAGGTTAGGTTAGGTCAGGTTAGGTTAGGTTAGGTTAGGTTAGGTTAGGTTAGGTTAGGTTAGGTTAGGTTAGGTTAGGTTAGGTTAGGTTAGGTTAGGTTAGGTTAGGTTAGGTTAGGTTAGGTTAGGTTAGGTTAGGTTAGGTTAGGTTAGGTTAGGTTAGGTTAGGTTAGGTTAGGTTAGGTTAGGTTAGGTTAGGTTAGGTTAGGTTAGGTTAGGTTAGGTTAGGTTAGGTTAGGTTAGGTTAGGTTAGGTTAGGTTAGGTTAGGTTAGGTTAGGTTAGGTTAGGTTAGGTTAGGTTAGGTTAGGTTAGGTTAGGTTAGGTTAGGTTAGGTTAGGTTAGGTTAGGTTAGGTTAGGTTAGGTTAGGTTAGGTTAGGTCAGGTTAGGTTAGGTTAGGTTAGGTTAGGTTAGGTTAGGTTAGGTTAGGTTAGGTTAGGTTAGGTTAGGTTAGGTTAGGTTAGGTTAGGTTAGGTTAGGTTAGGTTAGGTTAGGTTAGGTTAGGTTAGGTTAGGTTAGGTTAGGTTAGGTTAGGTTAGGTTAGGTTAGGTTAGGTTAGGTTAGGTTAGGTTAGGTTAGGTTAGGTTAGGTTAGGTTAGGTTAGGTTAGGTTAGGTTAGGTTAGGTTAGGTTAGGTTAGGTTAGGTTAGGTTAGGTTAGGTTAGGTTAGGTTAGGTTAGGTTAGGTTAGGTTAGGTTAGGTTAGGTTAGGTTAGGTTAGGTTAGGTTAGGTTAGGTTAGGTTAGGTTAGGTTAGGTTAGGTTAGGTTAGGTTAGGTTAGGTTAGGTTAGGTTAGGTTAGGTTAGGTTAGGTTAGGTTAGGTTAGGTTAGGTTAGGTTAGGTTAGGTTAGGTTAGGTTAGGTT
>OW388168.1:9347500-9360000 GCA_936450015.1 Meganola albula
TCCACAAAACCACACGTCCCGCTGTATGCCGCCATATACGATTCCGACTTGTGTCCATGTATGACTATAGACTTTTCGTTGTCGTAAACGGCGGCCTCAGCCTCCCTCAACTGATCCTGTAGCAGTGCCATACTTCCACGTTGGTAAGTTTGCAGGATGTTCTTGCAAATGTCCTCGTGGACCTTACGCGTGGCTTTGGTTACTGCTACAAACTCAGTGAGGGCGTTGAACATGTGGTCTTGCGGTCCCTCTGCTGACAGGAGGAGGAGCGGTGGTGTCACTTGTCCCATGTCTGCCCTTGTGCGTGTCTTCGGGGGCGTGGTGAACTTTTTTGTTAGTGAGGCGACTGTCCTTTTGACCGATGCTTGTGTGAGTGTGGAGAGTGTTTTGTGTGCTGCCCCTGGTATGGCCTGGAAAGCTCTGGTGATTACGGCTACCGCTGAGGAGATTTTCCTGTCTTTCTCTTCCTCTTGCTCTTCATGATATCGCTCTGCGTTCTGCGTTGCCATTTCCTTTTCCCAAGTCGCCCTTTCTTGCACTCGTTGTGAACCGCTGGTGTCCATTCCCACGACGGGATGGTCCCAGCAGTCGACGACGTGTGTGACGGTGGGTCCGGGGTTTGGGGATCGTGGATTCAGGTAGCTTAGGTTTTGGCCTCTGTCTTCATATATCACGACCTCGTGATATTTTGAGGCTTCAATGGCTCCAAGGTAGTCCTCGGTTTGGCCACTTCGGTGATTTATTACCATTGCGTCTACACTGATCCTTTTTGGTGTCGCAGCTCCTCCGGTCCCTCTCTCGCCAATTTTCGTTAGCACCTTGCAAGCCATCTCGAATTCGGTAACTTCGAAATCGGTGGAGAATAGTGCGATAGACTTGTTGTTCTTTCGCACTATCCTGCACTTTTGGTTCTCGATTGTTACCTCCGATAATTCGAGGAATGCTTTGCGCCTCATTGAGGTTTTAAAGGTGCTTCCGTTGAGTAGGGCGGCTAGTCCCGGTGAGATGTACACGTTGGTTTTCCCCATGGCGTTGCAGAATGCGATGCCCATTCGTTCGCTGTTATTATTCATGAAGAGCGCTACTGGGCGTAGTCGTATTCCAGGCTTCCCTTGTTCTGCGTGTAGTAGTGGATTGAAGAGTGTAATTGTAGTAGGTGTAGGTGGGTTGGTGTTTTGTGGTGTGTTTGAGGATGTGGTTTGCTGTGGGTGTGCTTGAGGTTGTTGAGGGTTCTGAACTAGCGAGCTATTCCGACGGGTCACTATTCCGGCCACGGTTTCCATGTACTGGAGTAGTCGCGGCCGGGTTTTTGTGTCGTCTAGAATGCTCGGGAGGTTTTCGTAGTTCAGTTCCTGTGTTATTGTGCACTCCAATTCGTACTTTGTTAGAAGGAAGCGTGGGCATTCTAGCAGTATATGCCAAACCGATTCGACCGAGTCGGGGTCGCATTCACATCCGGGGCTGCTGCGAAGCTGAAACCGGTGTAAATATTCCCCGAAACCGCCGTGTCCTGTCAGAATTTGAATGTGAAGCGGGTTAAGTCGCGTTCCCCTCACAATGCGATAAGCTTTATCAACATTGGGGAGGAAGAATTTGGTGACTTTGCCCGTTTCGGAGGAATCATATCTCGCTTGCCACTTCTTGATTGATTCCTCTCTGATTCTCCTTCTGACGAGGGACAACGGCACTTCGGCATAATCCGGGTCGGATTTTTCTGAACCGGCCGCCATTTTTGCTAGTTCGTCCGCCCTTTCGTTTCCTTCTGTTCCTACGTGCGCTCTGAGCCAGAACAGTCTTACCCTATTTCCCGCCGCACGGATCTCAGATAGGTTCTCTTTTATTGTTTTGGCTAGGGGGTGCAAGATTTTCGGGTTGCACAGTAGTTCGAGCGAAGATCGTGAGTCGCTCAAGATGTTTACTGTTTCTTGCCCGCTTTCTTTTGCCCTTAGCACTGCTCTGTGGAGAGCATAGAGTTCCGACTGAAACACCGTGCATGTGGGGTCCAGACTAAAGGTCTCGAAGACTGTTTCCTTCCCTTGTTCCCACCACGTGTAGGCAGCTCCTACTTTGCCTCCGGTTTTACTCCCATCGGTGTACACCTGGGGTCCTTCTATGTGGTGGTCTACTTGGGTTTTTTGGTCCATGTCTTCTAGCAGTTCGTACTCTACGGCTATCTGTCTAGAGGGGTGATCGTTCCTTTCGAATTTGACCCTCTCTTCCAGTTTCCTGCCTGGTGGTACGAAATCATCTGCGAGACCTTTTTTCGCCTTGAATAGGGTTGCTGCTTCCTGAATTCGGATGTCTATGGGGAGGATGCCCGACAGTACCAAGACCGATGTGAGTGATGTGGTCCTGTAGGCCTTGCAGATTTTTTGCGCAAAGCCTCTCTGTATGGCGTCCAGCCTTTTCCGATTCATTTGCAGTTGTGACGCTGTGGCCCAGGCGCATGCCCCGTACATCAGGATTGGCTCGATTACCGCTACGTATATGGTCCTGATTATCTCACCGTTGAGACCCCACGTGACCCTCGCCGCACATGCCAGTTTCTTGTATATATCTGCCGATTTTTTACATGCGGCTGAAACGTGTGCGTTGAAGTTCAAGTGTTTGTCTATAACGAGGCCGAGTAGTTTGATCTCATCAACTAGTGCTATTTGCACCCCTGACATTTTGATGTTGGGGGGATCGAACTTGAGCTTTTTTGTTAGCAGCATAGCATTGGTCTTATGCGCTGCAAAGTTCAGCTTGTTCTGTTTCCCCCATGCATGGGTCTTTTCGAGCACTGAGTTGATAGGATCCTCCATTTCGGACACCGTCTTACCGGAGAAAACCAGTACCACATCGTCCGCGAAAGCCTGGCAATGAACTCTTTCCCCAGACAACAACTGTAGGAGCGGGTCCAGTATGAGATTCCAGAAGGTTGGGCCTCCGATGGAGCCTTGTACGCAACCTTTGTTGGTTTCTCTCTCACTGGTAGTTCCCGCATAGTTGACAGTTATCTTTCTGTCTGAAAGGTAAGAGCCCACTATCCTGTACAGATTTTTGGGGCATTGTTTGTTTAGAAGCTGATGCTTAAGAGCCGGCCACCATGCATTATCGAAGGCTCCCTCTATATCCAGTGAGACCACTACCACAGATCGTTTGTTGTCCAGTTGGATCTTTATGTGGTTAATCAGGTCGTAGAGGGCGTCTTCGGTACCGCGTTGTGGCATAAAACCGTACTGTTTCGGATTCATTGTTTGTAGGAGGTGCCATTGGAGTCTACCCACCAGTAGTTTTTCTACCGTTTTCCCCATTACTGACAGTAGTCCTATGGGGCGGTAGGATTTTGGCTGGGTGTAGTCATCCTTTCCTGGTTTCCTGAGGATGACTACATGGGCTGTCTTCCAAAGTTTGGGGAAGTATGGTATGGCCAAGCACTTGTTCGCTATTGCCATGAATACCTTCCTTTCACTTCGGATTGCTCTAGCGCATATATCGGCTGTAAACCCGTCTGCTCCCGGGGCCTTCTTGGGATTTTGTGCTTTGAGCACAGCTTCCACTTCAGGCCACGTGAACGGGGGGTCGTCCGCCGACAATCTGCTCTCCGCTGGCGATCCAATACGTGTCAGGTGTCGGATTTTCGTGTGGTACGGTTGGTCTGTTGATACAGAGTCATTGGGGTAGAAGGTGTTCGCCAAGAGGTCCGCTGATTCGTCCGGTGTAAGTGTCTTACCGTCCGAGCCTCTTAGCAGCATATCCTCTTGTCTACCGGATGTTTTCCGCAGAACTCTGTATATACCGTCCCACATGCTTTCCTTTTCCTGTGTTGAGCAGAAAGCTTTCCAGCTTGTGGTTTGTGCTTCCTTGGCTTCCTGCTCGTACACGTTTTTGGCCTCTCTGTACTCCTCCAGTACGGATTCTATTCTGGGTGGGGCTGCGTTGCGTATTCGTCTCTTCTTGCATAGGACGTCTCGCTTTAACGCAGTTAGTTTTTCTGTCCACCAAGGGAGTTCCTGTCCCTGTTTCCTGCTTCGCATACTTGGAATCGCGTTTTCACACGCTTCCGTGATTGATGCGGTATACGAAGCTACGAGGGTCTCCATTTCCTCTTCACTGCTTACCCGTTTTATTGATTCGAGGGTAACACCTTTTGCTTCTAGAGATACATGTAGCAGTCGATCGAACTCAGGCCAGTTTGCTTTCACTGTATTGTATTTCCTCGTTGTAGGGTATTCAACTTTGTTAAGCTTTTCGCCTACGCTGAGGAAAAATGTGATTGCATTGTGGTCTGAGGTTGTAAGTGATCGGTCGACTTGCCAGTTCTGTATTTTCCCTAGAAGTGGGGTGCTGCAAGCGGTGACATCTACTATGCTTGTGCATAGCTTGCCTCGTCGGTACTCCTCGAATGTGGGTGTGTCGCCTATGTTGAGAATATGGAGGTCCATCTCGTTCAGGAAGGAATGATACTCTAGTCCTCTTTGGTTTTCGGACGAACTTCCCCACCACTGGCTCCAAGCATTCACATCGCCTCCCACGATAATGTTTTTAGTCTGTTTGTTCAGATTTACGCATACTGCTTTGGTGCGTTCTATGTATGGCTCTATTGGTTGGTCTCCTTCGTAGTACACGGAAACTACTCCAAGTTTTAGCGATCCGGCTTCCATTAGTACCGCGCACTCTGTCTCACTGACCAGTTGAGGGTCGTGTATGACTCTCAACCTATCACTGAACACGAATACGGCGGCCTTTACTGGCTTTTGCCTGTTTATGGAGCTTTGTATAACTCTTATACCGGGGAACTGTTTGACCGTTCCCGTGGAACCCACGTAGGGTTCTTGTACAAGAGCTATCGCCGCTCCATTTGTCGCTGCGGCTTGGAGTAGCTCAGAGGTCGCTTGTTTTGACCTTCTGAGGTTGGCTTGGATGATTTTAAGCCTTGTGTGTCCGGTAGTTCCGAAGGGTACTGAGCCATTGTCTTCGTTTGCAACCTTAGCAGTATCTTATTTTTGAGCGAGCTATATTGTCCCAGAATTGCCATTGCGGGCATATGGGACTAAATGCCACGTGAGGTTCGGTGGTGTGATCCCCTTTTGCCCTCGCACAGTTCTTGCATTGTGGGGGGTTCCTTTGCTCTCGTTCGGGACACGACTGCCAGGAGTGAGTTCCTCCGCAATAGTTGCAGAGTTGGTCTCGCTCCTTGCATAACGTTTTTGTGTGTCCAAAACCAAGGCATTTCGCACATTGCACGAGTGGGGACTGGTCCTCTATGGTCTTCTTCTCGAGACCAATGTGGACTGTCCCCGTCTCGAGCATGCGTTTATGCAGTATCGGGGATACTTCGAGCACCGGGTGACATTGTAGCTCGTTCCTTGCGCGTTTCCTGTAACGTACCCTGACTTGTTTATCTTCCGGCTTCAGGTCCGCGAACCATTTGTGGTTCTGGGCCTTCAATTGGTCGACTATATCTTCGTCAGTGTGGTACGCCAACAGATTCTTTATGATTATCTGTGGGTACGATGTCTTAGCTTCTGTGATTTGCAGTGTTTTATTTTGTGTAATAGATAGTCTGAGCCGTTTGACATCCTCCTCCTTCTCACAGCTCAAGACTATCTTCCTGTTCTTTGCCTTCCGCACGCTGTCCACCGTTACGCCACTGTTTTTGAAGTCTAGCGTGTCTCTTATCGTCTCGATGACCTTATCCCCGGATTTTGTGGGATCAGTCGATGAGACTATGAGAGAGTGCCTAGAACGTGGCGTCGGTTTGGTTTTAGCGACGGCCGCGTAGCTTTTGGTGGAAGTGTTTGTGTTTTTGAGTGCTGAATTTATGAAAGTCATGGTTTGGTTCAGGGCCTTTGATTGCACGGCCACCTCCGACACGTCTGCTCGCAGCGGGTTTATTAATTTCTTAATTTCCGCTGTCGTGTCGGTGATAGCCATTTCTGCTCCAATTCCCATCGCCCCGGGTGGTCTGGAGGCGCATTGGATGTCCTTCACCTCTTTCACCTCTTCCAGGAGCTCTCGCTGCTTTGCTACTATAGGCGACGTTGCCGCTCGCACCTCCTCGTGGACATCAGATTTTGTCGCCGGTTTCGGTCCTTCAAGAAGTCCCCTGACTTCTTGAAGTTCCTCCCGCAGCAATTTGATGCCCTCTTCGAGGTTGTTGAGCTGGTGGTCGCTCTTATGTGGCGTCTTTTTTGGGGACTCCGACTGCTCCCTGTCTTTTCGGAGTCCTTCTCCCGCAGCAACGTCGCTCTTTATATAGTAGAGCTCGGTTGCGAGATCTCCCAATTTGGTGTTGATGTCGGTCAGGAGACGGTGCTCCGCAGGGCTGAGGGTCAGGGTGGGCTGGTCTGATGCTGGGATCGATTTCTGTGAGGGAGGAGCTTGTTGCTCCTTCTTTGAGGACTTCATGGTGTTATGTAGTCCTTTTATCTCCTCTTTCATCAAATCCTGCATCTGGAATATAAGTTGGTTAGTTCCAGCCAGCGCTTCCTTTTGTGCCTCTAGGCGCTCATGGAACAGCCTGGACTGTTCGGCGAGCTCCCTTCTGTGTGCCCTCTCCATGCGCACCGTCTCCCTTGCTGCCCTCACCCTTTCCTTCTCCAGTGTAAGACGATGTCTGGCTCTGGAGTCGGACAGGGAGAGTACCAGCTCGTAGAGGTTTTGGAGGCTCTCTACTGCTGTTGCTCTCAGCTCTCTTTTGAGCGTTTTTGAGCTCTCGAGGGCCTCCTTTCCCGTTTGGAGGAATTCCCTCGCCCTCTCAGTTGCGAGATCCTTGCAGACACCAGTACGGCCGCCTATCTGTGGTAGGAGGCTGGGTCTGCCGCTCTCGCTCTCCAGGTCGGTCCAGTCTTCCGAGGCTTCTGATATTGCAGCCTCGTCATCCGCTTCCTCGTCTGGCTTCCTCTCCGGTGTTGTGGAGAGGACTATGCTGTAGTAGTCCTTTCGAGGGACGGATGTGCTGGATACAGGGTGGCTCGCTGGAGTGGTCTGAGTGGCGAGGGATTCCGTGTCCTCCTCTGTTTCCGGGGTGGGTGAATTTTGCGCTCCCAAGGGCGACTCTGATGATTCATCCAGCAGCGAAACGTTTTCCATTTCTCGGAGTTCGTCCGCCGCTAGGTTACGCGCCGTTGTTTGTGCGCTTCTCATCATAGCCGCCCTTCTTATGTCACCCGTCGTTGTTTTCCTCTGTTTAAGGGTTTTCGCGTACGTGCGACAAAGTTCCGTGGGGATCTTTGTCGCAGGTTTGTGTGTCCTCTTTGTGATTTTTGTGTGTTGTTTTCGTTGTTGTACTGGGGCGTGTGTTGTTTGTATGTTTGCTTGTTCGTCGTGTAGTAAGGGGTCCTGTGTTTTGGGCCCCTCTTGTGTGTTGTGTGCGTCAGTGTCGGGTGGGGGGGATACTCGGCTGGTAGAGTTACTTGGCAGTTGTTCTGCCTCTTCCCCGATCAGTGTGGTGATGTTCACTGCTTCCTCTTGCGAGGGTGATGACGACGATTCGTTATGTGCGGACATGTTGAGTTCGAATTTAAATATATGTTAGACTTAAATTAACTTACTATCTATTGTTGTTGAGACTAGTTGTGTGTTGTGGTGCGGTTGTGCAGTCGGTGGGCGCTGCTCCTTTTTCTTCTTCCACGGATGTTATGGTGTGATGTTGAGTACTTGGCTTTTCTTCCTCGTTCCAGGTGTTCCCGGCACTCTATCCAGATTCCGCTGGGGCCAAACTGTAGGATTTGCAGCGACGAATCTAACGACACGTCGCACTACTCTGTAGCTCCAAAAATGACGAAGTTAGCCCCAGAGGGGGGGGGTAGTTGTCGCGGGGGGAACGGGCTTGATCTTGATATAGGACCTTAGTTGGCCGCTGTCTTCGCTGTTACGGTGGCGTCTTGTTCTGGGAAGTTCCCGACGGGAGTCCTGGGCGTCCTGGTGTTCCTGGATGGAAATTCGGGAATGCGTAGGGGTCAAGTTTTAGTGCTCCTCTCGCCCTTTCGTTTGAAGCTTTTCCCGAATCTCTAGCTCCACTGGTTCCCGAGATACAGCGTGCGGGGGTGAGGTCCGATCTCGAGGGGGGAGGGGGGGAAAATTTATTTTTGTCCGAAACGGATAGATCCGGTGTCGGCCAAAAATACTTTGGAGGGGGGGGTGGGGGGGTGCTTGGGAGTGGGGGTAGGTAGCCCTGCAGGGTCTAAATTGCTCCCTAGTACGCGTTTGCACGCAAAAAGGGGGAGATTCCGTGCTACAGGGGTTGTTTGGGTGATTTGGTTTGATGCTAGGTTGGACGGGAGGGGGGGGGGGGGTAAGGGGCAGGGGGGGGGTGAGGTGAGGTAGGGTTGCTGAGGGGGTGGGTGGTGGTGAGGGCGCTATTTCCCGAGTCAGGCGAGCCCAAACACGGGTATGCGTGTACAAAGGATATGGGAAATCCCTCGATGGACACTCACGGTCTGATGCTGCGCTGGTTGGTGTGCGGGCGGATTCTTCGAGCCCTCTTCGGAGTCTTCAGGCGCGTTGTATCGTTCGCTGGCCAGCTGCGTGTGACGACTATGACGTAGGTCTCAGCTTCGACGCGAGTTTGCCAATACGTCACAGTGGTGTTTTTCCGTAGCTTTGTATGGGCTGCTAGTACAAACTTAGTTGTTTGTAACTCCCTTGTTTTCTGCCCGATTTTAGAGCTCTAAACGTATACGCGTAGAGCTGGGCGAGACCTTTACGATGGTGTATATTACAAAGCTAGATCACTTGCCTGGACGATGTTATTAAACTCCGAACTTCACACGCTCCTGTTTCGGGAACCGGGAATGATCTCGTTCTGCAAACACTTGTGCTTGATAATTGGACACTCAGGAACACACCGATATCACTTTCAGAACTGTACACCGTGAAAAACCTATTTTTATGGATTTTTATCGCGGAGCGAGATGTTATTCGTGCGCGAAACGGTTAAGTACTGGGTTAGGTTAGGTTAGGTTAGGTTAGGTTAGGTTAGGTTAGGTTAGGTTAGGTTAGGTTAGGTTAGGTTAGGTTAGGTTAGGTTAGGTTAGGTTAGGTTAGGTTAGGTTAGGTTAGGTTAGGTTAGGTTAGGTTAGGTTAGGTTAGGTTAGGTTAGGTTAGGTTAGGTTAGGTTAGGTTAGGTTAGGTTAGGTTAGGTTAGGTTAGGTTAGGTTAGGTTAGGTTAGGTTAGGTTAGGTTAGGTTAGGTTAGGTTAGGTTAGGTTAGGTTAGGTTAGGTTAGGTTAGGTTAGGTTAGGTTAGGTTAGGTTAGGTTAGGTTAGGTTAGGTTAGGTTAGGTTAGGTTAGGTTAGGTTAGGTTAGGTTAGGTTAGGTTAGGTTAGGTTAGGTTAGGTTAGGTTAGGTTAGGTTAGGTTAGGTTAGGTTAGGTTAGGTTAGGTTAGGTTAGGTTAGGTTAGGTTAGGTTAGGTTAGGTTAGGTTAGGTTAGGTTAGGTTAGGTTAGGTTAGGTTAGGTTAGGTTAGGTTAGGTTAGGTTAGGTTAGGTTAGGTTAGGTTAGGTTAGGTTAGGTTAGGTTAGGTTAGGTTAGGCTAGGTTAGGTTAGGTTAGGTTAGGTTAGGTTAGGTTAGGTTAGGTTAGGTTAGGTTAGGTTAGGTTAGGTTAGGTTAGGTTAGGTTAGGTTAGGTTAGGTTAGGTTAGGTTAGGTTAGGTTAGGTTAGGTTAGGTTAGGTTAGGTTAGGTTAGGTTAGGTTAGGTTAGGTTAGGTTAGGTTAGGTTAGGTTAGGTTAGGTTAGGTTAGGTTAGGTTAGGTTAGGTTAGGTTAGGTTAGGTTAGGTTAGGTTAGGTTAGGTTAGGTTAGGTTAGGTTAGGTTAGGTTAGGTTAGGTTAGGTTAGGTTAGGTTAGGTTAGGTTAGGTTAGGTTAGGTTAGGTTAGGTTAGGTTAGGTTAGGTTAGGTTAGGTTAGGTTAGGTTAGGTTAGGTTAGGTTAGGTTAGGTTAGGTTAGGTTAGGTTAGGTTAGGTTAGGTTAGGTTAGGTTAGGTTAGGTTAGGTTAGGTTAGGTTAGGTTAGGTTAGGTTAGGTTAGGTTAGGTTAGGTTAGGTTAGGTTAGGTTAGGTTAGGTTAGGTTAGGTTAGGTTAGGTTAGGTTAGGTTAGGTTAGGTTAGGTTAGGTTAGGTTAGGTTAGGTTAGGTTAGGTTAGGTTAGGTTAGGTTAGGTTAGGTTAGGTTAGGTTAGGTTAGGTTAGGTTAGGTTAGGTTAGGTTAGGTTAGGTTAGGTTAGGTTAGGTTAGGTTAGGTTAGGTTAGGTTAGGTTAGGTTAGGTTAGGTTAGGTTAGGTTAGGTTAGGTTAGGTTAGGTTAGGTTAGGTTAGGTTAGGTTAGGTTAGGTTAGGTTAGGTTAGGTTAGGTTAGGTTAGGTTAGGTTAGGTTAGGTTAGGTTAGGTTAGGTTAGGTTAGGTTAGGTTAGGTTAGGTTAGGTTAGGTTAGGTTAGGTTAGGTTAGGTTAGGTTAGGTTAGGTTAGGTTAGGTTAGGTTAGGTTAGGTTAGGTTAGGTTAGGTTAGGTTAGGTTAGGTTAGGTTAGGTTAGGTTAGGTTAGGTTAGGTTAGGTTGGGGTGTCAGGTCGGACTACCTCCTCGTGTGCCGCGCGGTTGCAGTTTCCCTCTGATACTTGTATCCGGGGGAAAGGGCAACCGTTAGCGGCCGGTGCATCCTGGGTACTAGAGATGGACTCCCCGCAAGGGGTCTCCATCTCTAGTTGCCAAAGGTCCGACACAAACGGCCCTTTTCAGGGCCAGGGAGGGTTTCTCCGCGCCGCCTCTGTTCATCAGAGGTGGCAGCGGATGGGGCTGGTGCGGCCCTTCGGGGCCGCAAGGAGAAGGTAATCCGGGGCGACGGGCTCGCCGCTTGTGGCGACATGGGCGGCGGGCACGGTCTGATGCAGACCACCGTTCGGCCCGGTCCCGTAATCCCGACTTGTCGGGGACGGGGGTCTTCGGACCGCGAGGAAGAAAACCTCTTTAAAAAATCACCAAAACCGCTGGGGGCCGGTTGAGCCCCCAACTTCAAGATGGAAAAGACACCAAGTTCCAAAAAGTGTCCCCAGGTCCGTACCCGGTCTGCTAAGCAGGCCGGGGAGGAATCGGACCCGGTGTCCCGTGCCTCTGGCACGGGTACCGGCTGCCCCTCGTACTCTGGGGGGGGCAAAACTGGTGTCACATCTGCGTCTAGCGCGGATGTTGCGGGGAAATATAGGGGGGGGGGAGTTTCGGGGGTGGTCTCGGCGTCGAGTAGGGGGTCTGTCGACGCCGTGATGGAGGTGGATGAGGGAGTCGCTGATGAGCGTGGCGACCAAAGCGGGCTTCTAAAGGCCTGCGGAAAGGCTGCCCGCTTTTTGGAGGAATCGGCGGTCCGTGCGGGGGAGCCGAATGCCACTGGGAAGCTCCAGGGCATGGCAGACGACATTTTCGATTCCCTGGAGCTCATCTCCAGCCTTCTGAAGGAGAACGCCTCCCTGAAAAGGGAGGTTGGACTCCTTCAGGGACGGTTGGTTGCTCGGGAAGAGGAGGCGCGGACGGAGGCAAGGGCGGTCGGGGCCGAGATAGCGAGGCTGAATGCCCGCTTCTCGGCTCTCGAGGCCAGGTTGCTGCGGCCACCGTTGGCACCGGGGGGTTCTGCCCCCTCGTTTGCCGCGGTGGCGGCTACGCAGGTCGCAGGGGGCGCGAAATCTGCCCCCAGTGCTCGAGGAGGGGAAAAGAAAAGGAGTAGGCGAAGAAAGAAGAGGAAAAGAGATGAAGAGGTGGCTCCCTCCGCTCCCATTCCCGCCGAGAGTGGCTCGGCGGAATGGAAGACGGTGGGAAGGAAAAAGAGGGGGAAAATGAAGGGGGGGAAAGTAAAGAAGGTGGCCGTAGTCCGGGCCCCCTCCACCGCGGCGGTGCAGGTGAAACTGCTGCCGTCTGCGGTGGAGAAGGGGATAACTTACTCCTTTGCCCTGGCAAGGGCAAGGAGTAAGATCGACCTGGCCTCGATCAACATTGAGAGCGTCCGGATCAGGAGTACGATCACGGGCGCTCGGTTGATCGAGGTCGGGGGTCCGGACTGCGACAAAAAGGCGAAGCTCCTAGAAGAGGGACTGAGGAGCTCCCTCGGCAAGACGATCTTCGAGGTCTCCAGGCCCGTGAAACACGCGCGCTTGCGCGTCGCGGGCCTGGATGAATCTTTCTCGAGGTCTGAGCTGAGGGAGCTTCTCGCTAAGAAAGGAGGTTGCGGCCATGACGATGTCACAATAACATCGTGCATCGCATGGCCGAACCAGCGTCTGACGGCTTACGTGAGCCTCCCCGCCACGTCAGCCGTCCAAATCATGAAAGAGGGTACCATCAAGGTGGGTTGGGTCGTGGCCAGTGTCACGGCCCTTAAAGAGCAGCCCCTCAGGTGCTACCGCTGCCTCGTTTTGGGGCATGTGGCGAGCGCCTGTGGGGCCGAGGTGGACCGCAGCGGCTTATGTTTCCGCTGCGGTAACCCTGGCCACAGGGCCAGAGACTGTACGGGCGAGCCGCGCTGCGCAGTGTGCGCG
>OW388168.1:9380000-9398441 GCA_936450015.1 Meganola albula
TGAGCGTATACACGGCTGCTACATCATCTTTTTTTTTTTTTTTTTTTTTTTTTTTTTTTTTTTTTTTTTTTTTTTTTTTTTTCCCTTTTTTCTTTTCTTTTCTTCTTTTTCTTTTTCTGTTTAAACAATATTTCTTATTCTAGTTTATTACTTATTATAACATATTAACTGTTTCTAATAACATCTTTTCTTATCTAATATTACATTTATTTAACAATTTTACCACTGATTACTGTTTATTTATTATGCTAATTTTTATTCTTATTTACATGATCCACATTTATCTTATTGTTATGGGTGTGGGTGATCGCCGATGCTATTTCTCTTATTTCTACAGTTTACTTCTTACTACTTTTTATTGCTGCTTAATCTTATTAATTTGTTTATCTATCTATCTTCTATTTTATGTTATCGTCTATATATACAATATATATTGTAACATAACGTTCTAATCTGTTTTATTTCTTATAATTACCTTATTTGCAATGTTTGTGCAATAATCTAAAAATATTTCCCTATCTTTACCTAATACTATTTCTGCCACATTCCCGATCTCCAGCTTCCTCTCCAACCTCTGTTCCACTGTCCATCTCTCCCTCGCGTGTACGGGGCAGTCCAACAAAATATGAGGCACCGTTTCATTTTTGTTTGGGTCGCAGATGCACGATGGGCTTCCCTTGCACTTGAAGCGATTCAAGTACTCGGAAAACCCACCGTGCCCGGTCATTATCTGCGTTAGAGTCGCCGTAATTTGGATTTTCCTTATAGTTCTATACGCCGCTGCTGCGTCCGGAAAGAACACCTTGGTGACAGATGCTGTTTCGCCATTTACATATCTCCGATTCCATTCGTCAAGCGTCCCCGATCGGATTTGACGCTTGACGAATGAGATCGGACACCTGTCGTAGTTTGGTGTGCGTCTGGAGTTTTGAGCGGCCTCCTTGGCGAGCTCATCCGCGCGCTCATTACCTTCCAACCCGGCATGTGCTTTTATCCAGAACAAGTTGACTTGCTTGTTCTGGTGAGAGCTAGCTGTCAAATTCTCTCTGGCTTCTACTGCCAATGGGTGGAGGCAACGGTAGTTTTTAACCGTTTGGAGAGCCGCCATGGAGTCGCTGAAAACCCCAAACGTCGTCGCAGCGTGATCTTTTATTATGCTGGTAGCCCTGCATATCGCCAAGAGTTCTGCCTGGTAGACCGTGCAATAGCTGGATAGCGCCAATTTTTGAGCCCTGGATTCAGTCTGTCCGGTCCATACGGACAGCGCCGCACCAACTCTTCCGCCTATCTTGCTGCCGTCCGTATAGATTTTGACTTCCAGGTGCTCTTGTGCGCTAACTTCATCACGGTCCACCAGGCTCTTGAACTCAAGGTTCAGGTGTTGAGCAGGGTGAGGGGAATTTAAAGCCGGCGCCATCTGCTCTACCTCTCTGTCCCCCAACATCTGCTGTGGTACTCCCTTCTTGGCTTCGTATAGGGATGCCACCTCCTGGATACGCAGGTCCAGGGTAGTATCCCTGCCAATAGGAGAGCAGAGTTTAGGGAGACAGTTCGGTAGGCTTTGCAGAGTTTCTGCGCTATCCCCCTTTGGACTACCGCGAGCTGTTTGATGACCCCTTTTTTCCTTACAGCAGGAGCCCACGCACTTGCGGCGTACAGAACTATAGGCTCTATTGTAGCCACATAAATTATCCTAACGACCTCTGGGTTTAGGCCCCAACTCACTTTGGCCGCCCTGCACAGCTGTTTGTGGACAGCAATGGCTTTTCGGCAGACATTCGCGACGTGTGTGTTGAAGGTCAACTTGTCGTCGATGGTGACCCCAAGCAGCTTGATCTCCCTGGACATGGCGATGTCCACCCCCCCCATGCTCAGGCGTGGAGTATCGAATTTAAGCTTTTTCGTGATAGTCATCGCGTTTGTTTTTTGCGGAGCAAATTTGAGCTTATTGTCGACACCCCACGCCCGGACGTGTTCAAGGGCAGCATTCGCACGTCCCTCTATTTCAAGCGCCGTGTCACCATCGAAGACGAGGACCACATCGTCCGCGAACGCCTGCACGTAATCGCCGCGATTTTCTAGACCTTTCAGCAGAGGGTCTAGGAGGAGATTCCATAGGATTGGTCCCCCTATGGAGCCTTGGACGCATCCTTTGCTTGTCCCTTTGGAATATTCCTGACCCGCATATCTGACATTTACGCTACGATCGCTCAGATAGCTGTCCATGACCCTCCTCAAGTTCACCGGACAACCTTCCTCAGCCAAACGAACTCTAATGGCCGGCCACCAGGCACTATCGAAGGCCCCCTCTATATCCAAGGAAATCAACACCACGATTTTCTTTTGTGCTAGCTTTCCCTTGATGCGCTGCATGAGGGTATAGAGGGAGTCTTCGGTGCTCCTCTGGGGCATAAAGCCGTATTGGCGAGTACTCATCCGTGGAATGATGTGGAACTTGAGGCGGGCCATCAGCATCTTTTCGAATATTTTTCCCAGGACTGGAAGGAGGCCTATCGGTCTAAATGCCTTCGGGGTATCGTAGTTAACTTTGCCCGGTTTTCGCAGAATTACTACTGTGGCCTCCTTCCAGGCCCTAGGGAAATAACTGAGCGCTAAGCATTTATTTAGCAGGGCCAGGAACACCTCCGGTGCGCAGCCGATTGCCCGGCTACATATATCCGCTGTAAGGGCGTCCGCTCCTGGGGCTTTCTTTGGGTTAGAAGACTCGCTTGCCGCTTTGAGCTCCAACTCCGTGAACGGCGGGTCGCATAGCTCATCTAGGTTACCCGCGTTGACTTCGTCGGCCTCTGCTCTTATGCGTCGGTGGTATTCGGTGTCGTTGTCTGGACTATCCTCTGGGTAAAAGGTCTCCGTAATTAATTTTACGGATCCCTTTGCGTCCAGCACGTCTCCGTTCTCCACCATTGGCGAGTCTTCCTCTCTCCTAGTTGTTCTCCCTATGACCCTGTAAATCCCCTCCCAAACCCCCTCCCTGTCCTGCTTGCAGCAGAACTCCTTCCAGCTGTTGGTTTGGGCCTTAACTGCTTCCGACTCATATTCTTCCTTCTTTTTCAGGTATTCATCGACCACCCTCGACCTACGGATTGGAGCGGCACAGCGTATTCTTCGTCTTCTGGTGGCGACTTCCTTCTTCAGCCTCGCGAGTTTCTCCGACCACCACGGCAAGGTAAGTCTGTCTTTATTTGTCTTTTTAGGTATAGCTAGGTCGCATGCATCTTTAACTACTCCTGTATACTTATTTGTCATTTCGTCCATTTGTTCTTTGGTGTTAATTTGTTCTATTTCAGCTTGACTGATGTTTTGCTCTTGTAGCAATTGGCTGATTTTGCCACGAAAATCAGCCCAATTTGCTTTCCTCGTGTTGTATACTCTCGTAGTTCTTTCGACCCGTATGCTTTTTGACTTTTGCAGACCCACGCTGAAGATTATGCCGTTATGATCGGAGCTCGCGAGACCCTCATCCACCCGCCAGTCGTCCACCTTATCAAGAATATCGGTCGTGCAGGCTGTGATGTCGACGAAGCTGCTGTACCGCTGTCCTCCTCTGATGGTGTCGAAGGTGGGTATGAAACCTGTATTGAGTATGTTAAGGCCCAATTCCCCGAAGCATCCACACACCTCATCACCCCTTCGGTCTATTGTGGGGCTCCCCCACCACGTACTCTTTGCATTGGCATCGCCTCCAACGATGAGCGTCTTCGAGTCGGCGGCTGCTTCGATCTTTCTGAGCTGCTCCAGGTAAGGTTCTAGCGGCTGGTCGGCTCAAAATAAAAGGACGCGAGTGTGATCTCCCACGCAACTGTACGGATCCCTACCACTACGACGTTATTTGTGGTAAGTTTTGGGTACTGTATTACGTCGAGGGCTTTGTCGAATACGACTATGGCCGCTTTTACAGTCCCTTCCCCTACATTTGCGTTTTGGAAGATTCTCACACCCGCGTAGTTCCTCATCATTTTGGCACTTCCGACGTAAGGTTCCTGGAGCAGCGCAACCGCCACTTTCCGCTTCTCGCCCTCGATTAGTAGCTCGTTTGTTGCGAGCTTTTTTCGTTGGAGGTTAGCCTGTGCAACGCGATATTTGTTAGCTGCCGTGTTTACGCCCTGGGTGCCCTTAACAATACGCGACTGTTGACCGGGCTAATTGGTCCCACCTGCGCCGTGTCGGGCATTCTGCGTTGAACGCGTTATGCTCCGCATTGCCATAGCCCGCCTTTTTGCAATTCCGACACGCAGGTGGTACCTCGGCCAACCAGTCAGCGCATTCCGACCTCAGGTGAGGGCCACCACAGTGACTACACAGGTCAGCGGGCTCCGTACAGAATTTTCTGCCGTGCCCGTAGCCCAGACACCGTGTACACTGTACTAAGGGGGACTGGTCGTAGGCTCTGATTCGTTGCAGGTCGATGTGGACGTACCCTTTCTCGATGACCCTACGCCAGACAATGGGTGACGTACTAATCACCACATGCCCGGCGTGAGGGTTCCGAGCTCGTCTCCTGAACTTGATTTCGAACCTGTCCACATCGCCTTGGAGTCCATGAAAAACATCCCGGTTTTGATTCCTCAGCGCTCTTATTATATCCTCATCGGTGTTTACCGTCAAGACGTCTTTGAGGATCAACATTGGGTCCTTGTTTTTCATGGTCTCCACCGTCAGAGCCGTTCCCTCCTTTTCCAACCTGTCTTTGACCCTGTCCCTCTCCTCCGGTGTCTCGAACCCCATTATAACCTTTCTATTCTTGGCTTTGCGCACCCTTTCCACCTTAATCCAGCCCTCTTTAGCATCTACCGCTTTCCTCACTCTGTCTAGCACTTCTTCTCCTGTCACCGCTTCATCGCTAGATGTTACTACAACAGAATGGAGTGTGCTTCTATCGGTCCATGCTTTCCCTGCCATGGGTTTCGTCACAGAAGCATAGGATGGTATTGTGACTTTCTCGATACTCTCCTTTTGAGAGTCGATTGCCGCCTTAAGCTCCTCCATTCTCCTGTTACTCTCCTGAATCAGTTTAGTGTGCTCCTTTAGATGTGCTACGAGTTTGCCTGCATCCGAACTCACGACAAATGTGGAGTCACCCGTTCCTTTCTCTGTCTCTACCGCCTCCGGTGCAGCCTCCTGTTTCCTACTGCTTTTCGCCCCACTCTCTGCCTCCTTTACCAGTTGATAGAGCCTTTCCAGTTCCTTTTCCACTCCTTCCTTAATCTCCGTCTTAAGGTTCCTGGAATTTTTAAGATGTAGCTTGGCTCTGGTAAGACATACTCTGGCCTCTGCAGCCTTCGTCAGATAGGTTTTCTTCGGAGGTGTTATAATCTCCACTGATGGCCTACGAGCTGGGGCTAGTTTTCCTCGTGGGGAGGTTTGTTTGGGTGCTGGGCCCTGCTTGTCTAAGGTTGCCGCTGCAGGACCTGCCTGCGCCGGCGTGGAGCTTGTTGGCGGAGCGGAGTCCGTATCTACTTTTGTTGCCTCCCACTGATCGATACTTTTTCTTACAGAGGTCGGACCCGGAGCGGTTTTTGCGGGTGACTTCTCACCCTCAACCTTGTTCTTTGGTGTACGGAACATGTTGGTGGCGATAGAATATACGTCAACTTCAAGGTATGTAAAATTTTATTAATATGTACCCTTTTAGTCAAATCAACTTAAAACTAAAATAACTATAGAGCGATGCTCTATTTGTACGCGATATTTGGGTATAATGTAAATGGTTATACCCGTTAAAGTTAATGATTTGTTTTCTGTTACAGGTTCCACAGCAGTTCCCGACGCAGGAGTGTATCTACTACTCTGGATTACGGTAAGTATGTATGTGAGCGTGTGCGAGTGTGTGTGTGTGTGTGTGTGTGTTCCAGGTACTACTTCGTCGGTTGCTGCACCAGGAGCAGGTGACTGCTTGAGGAACCGGTAAGTCAAATTGCAGTATAAAATAAGTTTATACCAGATAAATTAATTTGTATTATTTGCTATTTCAGGTGCCCCAGCTCTCTAGTTGAACCGCGGCCCAGGTCTCTGGTATTATTAAAAGGTAAGTTCCAACTTATATTAACTAAAAACTAATGTAGAACAATTAATATTTTCTCCCAAGTGTCCGAGGTGATATACCAAATCACACCATTGGGCGGGTGGGAGGGGGATTTTTTCGCGCGTATGCGTCCTAGGAGGGTGGTTTTGGTGTCTATAGATCCGTCTCGACGAGGGCTATAAACTACAGTAAAAAACAGAAATTGTTTGGTACAAAATTTAAAAATTCTAGAACAAAAAACCGAAAAAATGCGCGGTGTTGGTATACTAAATTGCTAATAACTCTTTTGTTTTCAGGTTTCAACGGACGACCGGGTGTCCGAAGACGCAGGAGGAGCTGAGCTACAAGATAAAACAATCAAAAGTGAAAGTTTTTGCAAAGAAATTTGAAAAAAGTCGATTTTTCGACGAAAGATCGACAAATTTTGATAAAATTTGCGTTAAAAGTGGTGCCGAAAGGGTGTTTTTTATATTTTTCAGCCAAAAAAGGTGCCTACGTACGCAGGAGAACGCGCCGAATCTATCGGGGGGCCTCCCACAGCAAAAAGTGGACCTTAGTTTGAAAAAATTTGGTGAAAGTGTCAAAGAATTTTGTAAGAAAATTCTAAGTCTAAAATGGTCAAAAAGTGGTCGAAATTCCAGGTGAAACCAGGTAAAAACAATTGTTTAGTGTCGATACTAATGCTATCAATAAGATTCAGTCAAAAAATTTTCAAAATTTCGACACTGGGAGCAGAAAATATGAAAAATGTTCACAAAATGTTCTACGCCAGTACAAAATTCAACAGAGGTTAGGTAAGTTTTTGTATGTACTTGCGTTTGTTTATTTAAGGAATTTCGTCAAATAACTTCGCGCGTATGCGTCCTAGGGGGGTGGTTTTGGTGTCTATAGATCCGTCTCGACGAGGGCTATAAACTACAGTAAAAAACAGAAATTGTTTGGTACAAAATTTAAAAATTCTAGAACAAAAAACCGAAAAAATGCGCGGTGTTGGTATACTAAATTGCTAATAACTCTTTTGTTTTCAGGTTTCAACGGACGACCGGGTGTCCGAAGACGCAGGAGGAGCTGAGCTACAAGATAAAACAATCAAAAGTGAAAGTTTTTGCAAAGAAATTTGAAAAAAGTCGATTTTTCGACGAAAGATCGACAAATTTTGATAAAATTTGCGTTAAAAGTGGTGCCGAAAGGGTGTTTTTTATATTTTTCAGCCAAAAAAGGTGCCTACGTACGCAGGAGAACGCGCCGAATCTATCGGAGGGGTCTCCCACTTTAAAAAGTGGCCCTTGGTTTGAAAAAATTTGGTGAAAGTGTCAAAGAATTTTGTAAGAAAATTCTAAGTCTAAAATGGTCAAAAAGTGGTCGAAATTCCAGGTGAAACCAGGTAAAAACAATTGTTTAGTGTCGATACTAATGCTATCAATAAGATTCAGTCAAAAAATTTTCAAAATTTCGACACTGGGAGCAGAAAATATGAAAAATGTTCACAAAATGTTCTACGCCAGTACAAAATTCAACAGAGGTTAGGTAAGTTTTTGTATGTACTTGCGTTTGTTTATTTAAGGAATTTCGTCAAATAACTTCGCGCGTATGCGTCCTAGGGGGGTGGTTTTGGTGTCTATAGATCCGTCTCGACGAGGGCTATAAACTACAGTAAAAAACAGAAATTGTTTGGTACAAAATTTAAAAATTCTAGAACAAAAAACCGAAAAAATGCGCGGTGTTGGTATACTAAATTGCTAATAACTCTTTTGTTTTCAGGTTTCAACGGACGACCGGGTGTCCGAAGACGCAGGAGGAGCTGAGCTACAAGATAAAACAATCAAAAGTGAAAGTTTTTGCAAAGAAATTTGAAAAAAGTCGATTTTTCGACGAAAGATCGACAAATTTTGATAAAATTTGCGTTAAAAGTGGTGCCGAAAGGGTGTTTTATATATTTTTCAGCAAAAAATGGTGCCAACGTACGCAGGAGAACGCGCCGAATCTATCGGGGGGTCTCCCACAGCAAAAAGTGGCCCTTGGTTTGAAAAAATTTGGTGAAAGTGTCAAAGAATTTTGTAAGAAAATTCTAAGTCTAAAATGGTCAAAAAGTGGTCGAAATTCCAGGTGAAACCAGGTAAAAACAATTGTTTAGTGTCGATATTAATGCTATCAATAAGATTCAGTCAAAAAATTTTCAAAATTTCGACACTGGGAGCAGAAAATATGAAAAATGTTCACAAAATGTTCTACGGTTAGGTTAGGTTAGGTTAGGTTAGGTTAGGTTAGGTTAGGTTAGGTTAGGTTAGGTTAGGTTAGGTTAGGTTAGGTTAGGTTAGGTTAGGTTAGGTTAGGTTAGGTTAGGTTAGGTTAGGTTAGGTTAGGTTAGGTTAGGTTAGGTTAGGTTAGGTTAGGTTAGGTTAGGTTAGGTTAGGTTAGGTTAGGTTAGGTTAGGTTAGGTTAGGTTAGGTTAGGTTAGGTTAGGTTAGGTTAGGTTAGGTTAGGTTAGGTTAGGTTAGGTTAGGTTAGGTTAGGTTAGGTTAGGTTAGGTTAGGTTAGGTTAGGTTAGGTTAGGTTAGGTTAGGTTAGGTTAGGTTAGGTTAGGTTAGGTTAGGTTAGGTTAGGTTAGGCTAGGTTAGGTTAGGTTAGGTTAGGTTAGGTTAGGTTAGGTTAGGTTAGGTTAGGTTAGGTTAGGTTAGGTTAGGTTAGGTTAGGTTAGGTTAGGTTAGGTTAGGTTAGGTTAGGTTAGGTTAGGTTAGGTTAGGTTAGGTTAGGTTAGGTTAGGTTAGGTTAGGTTAGGTTAGGTTAGGTTAGGTTAGGTTAGGTTAGGTTAGGTTAGGTTAGGTTAGGTTAGGTTAGGTTAGGTTAGGTTAGGTTAGGCTAGGTTAGGTTAGGTTAGGTTAGGTTAGGTTAGGTTAGGTTAGGTTAGGTTAGGTTAGGTTAGGTTAGGTTAGGTTAGGTTAGGTTAGGTTAGGTTAGGTTAGGTTAGGTTAGGTTAGGTTAGGTTAGGTTAGGTTAGGTTAGGTTAGGTTAGGTTAGGTTAGGTTAGGTTAGGTTAGGTTAGGTTAGGTTAGGTTAGGTTAGGTTAGGTTAGGTTAGGTTAGGTTAGGTTAGGTTAGGTTAGGTTAGGTTAGGTTAGGTTAGGTTAGGTTAGGTTAGGTTAGGTTAGGTTAGGTTAGGTTAGGTTAGGTTAGGTTAGGTTAGGTTAGGTTAGGTTAGGTTAGGTTAGGTTAGGTTAGGTTAGGTTAGGTTAGGTTAGGTTAGGTTAGGTTAGGTTAGGTTAGGTTAGGTTAGGTTAGGTTAGGTTAGGTTAGGTTAGGTTAGGTTAGGTTAGGTTAGGTTAGGTTAGGTTAGGTTAGGTTAGGTTAGGTTAGGTTAGGTTAGGTTAGGTTAGGTTAGGTTAGGTTAGGTTAGGTTAGGTTAGGTTAGGTTAGGTTAGGTTAGGTTAGGTTAGGTTAGGTTAGGTTAGGTTAGGTTAGGTTAGGTTAGGTTAGGTTAGGTTAGGTTAGGTTAGGTTAGGTTAGGTTAGGTTAGGTTAGGTTAGGTTAGGTTAGGTTAGGTTAGGTTAGGTTAGGTTAGGTTAGGTTAGGTTAGGTTAGGTTAGGTTAGGTTAGGTTAGGTTAGGTTAGGTTAGGTTAGGTTAGGTTAGGTTAGGTTAGGTTAGGTTAGGTTAGGTTAGGTTAGGTTAGGTTAGGTTAGGTTAGGTTAGGTTAGGTTAGGTTAGGTTAGGTTAGGTTAGGTTAGGTTAGGTTAGGTTAGGTTAGGTTAGGTTAGGTTAGGTTAGGTTAGGTTAGGTTAGGTTAGGTTAGGTTAGGTTAGGTTAGGTTAGGTTAGGTTAGGTTAGGTTAGGTTAGGTTAGGTTAGGTTAGGTTAGGTTAGGTTAGGTTAGGTTAGGTTAGGTTAGGTTAGGTTAGGTTAGGTTAGGTTAGGTTAGGTTAGGTTAGGTTAGGTTAGGTTAGGTTAGGTTAGGTTAGGTTAGGTTAGGTTAGGTTAGGTTAGGTTAGGTTAGGTTAGGTTAGGTTAGGTTAGGTTAGGTTAGGTTAGGTTAGGTTAGGTTAGGTTAGGTTAGGTTAGGTTAGGTTAGGTTAGGTTAGGTTAGGTTAGGTTAGGTTAGGTTAGGTTAGGTTAGGTTAGGTTAGGTTAGGTTAGGTTAGGTTAGGTTAGGTTAGGTTAGGTTAGGTTAGGTTAGGTTAGGTTAGGTTAGGTTAGGTTAGGTTAGGTTAGGTTAGGTTAGGTTAGGTTAGGTTAGGTTAGGTTAGGTTAGGTTAGGTTAGGTTAGGTTAGGTTAGGTTAGGTTAGGTTAGGTTAGGTTAGGTTAGGTTAGGTTAGGTTAGGTTAGGTTAGGTTAGGTTAGGTTAGGTTAGGTTAGGTTAGGTTAGGTTAGGTTAGGTTAGGTTAGGTTAGGTTAGGTTAGGTTAGGTTAGGTTAGGTTAGGTTAGGTTAGGTTAGGTTAGGTTAGGTTAGGTTAGGTTAGGTTAGGTTAGGTTAGGTTAGGTTAGGTTAGGTTAGGTTAGGTTAGGTTAGGTTAGGTTAGGTTAGGTTAGGTTAGGTTAGGTTAGGTTAGGTTAGGTTAGGTTAGGTTAGGTTAGGTTAGGTTAGGTTAGGTTAGGTTAGGTTAGGTTAGGTTAGGTTAGGTTAGGTTAGGTTAGGTTAGGTTAGGTTAGGTTAGGTTAGGTTAGGTTAGGTTAGGTTAGGTTAGGTTAGGTTAGGTTAGGTTAGGTTAGGTTAGGTTAGGTTAGGTTAGGTTAGGTTAGGTTAGGTTAGGTTAGGTTAGGTTAGGTTAGGTTAGGTTAGGTTAGGTTAGGTTAGGTTAGGTTAGGTTAGGTTAGGTTAGGTTAGGTTAGGTTAGGTTAGGTTAGGTTAGGTTAGGTTAGGTTAGGTTAGGTTAGGTTAGGTTAGGTTAGGTTAGGTTAGGTTAGGTTAGGTTAGGTTAGGTTAGGTTAGGTTAGGTTAGGTTAGGTTAGGTTAGGTTAGGTTAGGTTAGGTTAGGTTAGGTTAGGTTAGGTTAGGTTAGGTTAGGTTAGGTTAGGTTAGGTTAGGTTAGGTTAGGTTAGGTTAGGTTAGGTTAGGTTAGGTTAGGTTAGGTTAGGTTAGGTTAGGTTAGGTTAGGTTAGGTTAGGTTAGGTTAGGTTAGGTTAGGTTAGGTTAGGTTAGGTTAGGTTAGGTTAGGTTAGGTTAGGTTAGGTTAGGTTAGGTCAGGTTAGGTTAGGTTAGGTTAGGTTAGGTTAGGTTAGGTTAGGTTAGGTTAGGTTAGGTTAGGTTAGGTTAGGTTAGGTTAGGTTAGGTTAGGTTAGGTTAGGTTAGGTTAGGTTAGGTTAGGTTAGGTTAGGTTAGGTTAGGTTAGGTTAGGTTAGGTTAGGTTAGGTTAGGTTAGGTTAGGTTAGGTTAGGTTAGGTTAGGTTAGGTTAGGTTAGGTTAGGTTAGGTTAGGTTAGGTTAGGTTAGGTTAGGTTAGGTTAGGTTAGGTTAGGTTAGGTTAGGTTAGGTTAGGTTAGGTTAGGTTAGGTTAGGTTAGGTTAGGTTAGGTTAGGTTAGGTTAGGTTAGGTTAGGTTAGGTTAGGTTAGGTTAGGTTAGGTTAGGTTAGGTTAGGTTAGGTTAGGTTAGGTTAGGTTAGGTTAGGTTAGGTTAGGTTAGGTTAGGTTAGGTTAGGTTAGGTTAGGTTAGGTTAGGTTAGGTTAGGTTAGGTTAGGTTAGGTTAGGTTAGGTTAGGTTAGGTTAGGTTAGGTTAGGTTAGGTTAGGTTAGGTTAGGTTAGGTTAGGTTAGGTTAGGTTAGGTTAGGTTAGGTTAGGTTAGGTTAGGTTAGGTTAGGTTAGGTTAGGTTAGGTTAGGTTAGGTTAGGTTAGGTTAGGTTAGGTTAGGTTAGGTTAGGTTAGGTTAGGTTAGGTTAGGTTAGGTTAGGTTAGGTTAGGTTAGGTTAGGTTAGGTTAGGTTAGGTTAGGTTAGGTTAGGTTAGGTTAGGTTAGGTTAGGTTAGGTTAGGTTAGGTTAGGTTAGGTTAGGTTAGGTTAGGTTAGGTTAGGTTAGGTTAGGTTAGGTTAGGTTAGGTTAGGTTAGGTTAGGTTAGGTTAGGTTAGGTTAGGTTAGGTTAGGTTAGGTTAGGTTAGGTTAGGTTAGGTTAGGTTAGGTTAGGTTAGGTTAGGTTAGGTTAGGTTAGGTTAGGTTAGGTTAGGTTAGGTTAGGTTAGGTTAGGTTAGGTTAGGTTAGGTTAGGTTAGGTTAGGTTAGGTTAGGTTAGGTTACGTTAGGTTAGGTTAGGTTAGGTTAGGTTAGGTTAGGTTAGGTTAGGTTAGGTTAGGTTAGGTTAGGTTAGGTTAGGTTAGGTTAGGTTAGGTTAGGTTAGGTTAGGTTAGGTTAGGTTAGGTTAGGTTAGGTTAGGTTAGGTTAGGTTAGGTTAGGTTAGGTTAGGTTAGGTTAGGTTAGGTTAGGTTAGGTTAGGTTAGGTTAGGTTAGGTTAGGTTAGGTTAGGTTAGGTTAGGTTAGGTTAGGTTAGGTTAGGTTAGGTTAGGTTAGGTTAGGTTAGGTTAGGTTAGGTTAGGTTAGGTTAGGTTAGGTTAGGTTAGGTTAGGTTAGGTTAGGTTAGGTTAGGTTAGGTTAGGTTAGGTTAGGTTAGGTTAGGTTAGGTTAGGTTAGGTTAGGTTAGGTTAGGTTAGGTTAGGTTAGGTTAGGTTAGGTTAGGTTAGGTTAGGTTAGGTTAGGTTAGGTTAGGTTAGGTTAGGTTAGGTTAGGTTAGGTTAGGTTAGGTTAGGTTAGGTTAGGTTAGGTTAGGTTAGGTTAGGTTAGGTTAGGTTAGGTTAGGTTAGGTTAGGTTAGGTTAGGTTAGGTTAGGTTAGGTTAGGTTAGGTTAGGTTAGGTTAGGTTAGGTTAGGTTAGGTTAGGTTAGGTTAGGTTAGGTTAGGTTAGGTTAGGTTAGGTTAGGTTAGGTTAGGTTAGGTTAGGTTAGGTTAGGTTAGGTTAGGTTAGGTTAGGTTAGGTTAGGTTAGGTTAGGTTAGGTTAGGTTAGGTTAGGTTAGGTTAGGTTAGGTTAGGTTAGGTTAGGTTAGGTTAGGTTAGGTTAGGTTAGGTTAGGTTAGGTTAGGTTAGGTTAGGTTAGGTTAGGTTAGGTTAGGTTAGGTTAGCTTAGGTTAGGTTAGGTTAGGTTAGGTTAGGTTAGGTTAGGTTAGGTTAGGTTAGGTTAGGTTAGGTTAGGTTAGGTTAGGTTAGGTTAGGTTAGGTTAGGTTAGGTTAGGTTAGGTTAGGTTAGGTTAGGTTAGGTTAGGTTAGGTTAGGTTAGGTTAGGTTAGGTTAGGTTAGGTTAGGTTAGGTTAGGTTAGGTTAGGTTAGGTTAGGTTAGGTTAGGTTAGGTTAGGTTAGGTTAGGTTAGGTTAGGTTAGGTTAGGTTAGGTTAGGTTAGGTTAGGTTAGGTTAGGTTAGGTTAGGTTAGGTTAGGTTAGGTTAGGTTAGGTTAGGTTAGGTTAGGTTAGGTTAGGTTAGGTTAGGTTAGGTTAGGTTAGGTTAGGTTAGGTTAGGTTAGGTTAGGTTAGGTTAGGTTAGGTTAGGTTAGGTTAGGTTAGGTTAGGTTAGGTTAGGTTAGGTTAGGTTAGGTTAGGTTAGGTTAGGTTAGGTTAGGTTAGGTTAGGTTAGGTTAGGTTAGGTTAGGTTAGGTTAGGTTAGGTTAGGTTAGGTTAGGTTAGGTTAGGTTAGGTTAGGTTAGGTTAGGTTAGGTTAGGTTAGGTTAGGTTAGGTTAGGTTAGGTTAGGTTAGGTTAGGTTAGGTTAGGTTAGGTTAGGTTAGGTTAGGTTAGGTTAGGTTAGGTTAGGTTAGGTTAGGTTAGGTTAGGTTAGGTTAGGTTAGGTTAGGTTAGGTTAGGTTAGGTTAGGTTAGGTTAGGTTAGGTTAGGTTAGGTTAGGTTAGGTTAGGTTAGGTTAGGTTAGGTTAGGTTAGGTTAGGTTAGGTTAGGTTAGGTTAGGTTAGGTTAGGTTAGGTTAGGTTAGGTTAGGTTAGGTTAGGTTAGGTTAGGTTAGGTTAGGTTAGGTTAGGTTAGGTTAGGTTAGGTTAGGTTAGGTTAGGTTAGGTTAGGTTAGGTTAGGTTAGGTTAGGTTAGGTTAGGTTAGGTTAGGTTAGGTTAGGTTAGGTTAGGTTAGGTTAGGTTAGGTTAGGTTAGGTTAGGTTAGGTTAGGTTAGGTTAGGTTAGGTTAGGTTAGGTTAGGTTAGGTTAGGTTAGGTTAGGTTAGGTTAGGTTAGGTTAGGTTAGGTTAGGTTAGGTTAGGTTAGGTTAGGTTAGGTTAGGTTAGGTTAGGTTAGGTTAGGTTAGGTTAGGTTAGGTTAGGTTAGGTTAGGTTAGGTTAGGTTAGGTTAGGTTAGGTTAGGTTAGGTTAGGTTAGGTTAGGTTAGGTTAGGTTAGGTTAGGTTAGGTTAGGTTAGGTTAGGTTAGGTTAGGTTAGGTTAGGTTAGGTTAGGTTAGGTTAGGTTAGGTTAGGTTAGGTTAGGTTAGGTTAGGTTAGGTTAGGTTAGGTTAGGTTAGGTTAGGTTAGGTTAGGTTAGGTTAGGTTAGGTTAGGTTAGGTTAGGTTAGGTTAGGTTAGGTTAGGTTAGGTTAGGTTAGGTTAGGTTAGGTTAGGTTAGGTTAGGTTAGGTTAGGTTAGGTTAGGTTAGGTTAGGTTAGGTTAGGTTAGGCTAGGTTAGGTTAGGTTAGGTTAGGTTAGGTTAGGTTAGGTTAGGTTAGGTTAGGTTAGGTTAGGTTAGGTTAGGTTAGGTTAGGTTAGGTTAGGTTAGGTTAGATTAGGTTAGGTTAGGTTAGGTTAGGTTAGGTTAGGTTAGGTTAGGTTAGGTTAGGTTAGGTTAGGTTAGGTTAGGTTAGGTTAGGTTAGGTTAGGTTAGGTTAGGTTAGGTTAGGTTAGGTTAGGTTAGGTTAGGTTAGGTTAGGTTAGGTTAGGTTAGGTTAGGTTAGGTTAGGTTAGGTTAGGTTAGGTTAGGTTAGGTTAGGTTAGGTTAGGTTAGGTTAGGTTAGGTTAGGTTAGGTTAGGTTAGGTTAGGTTAGGTTAGGTTAGGTTAGGTTAGGTTAGGTTAGGTTAGGTTAGGTTAGGTTAGGTTAGGTTAGGTTAGGTTAGGTTAGGTTAGGTTAGGTTAGGTTAGGTTAGGTTAGGTTAGGTTAGGTTAGGTTAGGTTAGGTTAGGTTAGGTTAGGTTAGGTTAGGTTAGGTTAGGTTAGGTTAGGTTAGGTTAGGTTAGGTTAGGTTAGGTTAGGTTAGGTTAGGTTAGGTTAGGTTAGGTTAGGTTAGGTTAGGTTAGGTTAGGTTAGGTTAGGTTAGGTTAGGTTAGGTTAGGTTAGGTTAGGTTAGGTTAGGTTAGGTTAGCTTAGGTTAGGTTAGGTTAGGTTAGGTTAGGTTAGGTTAGGTTAGGTTAGGTTAGGTTAGGTTAGGTTAGGTTAGGTTAGGTTAGGTTAGGTTAGGTTAGGTTAGGTTAGGTTAGGTTAGGTTAGGTTAGGTTAGGTTAGGTTAGGTTAGGTTAGGTTAGGTTAGGTTAGGTTAGGTTAGGTTAGGTTAGGTTAGGTTAGGTTAGGTTAGGTTAGGTTAGGTTAGGTTAGGTTAGGTTAGGTTAGGTTAGGTTAGGTTAGGTTAGGTTAGGTTAGGTTAGGTTAGGTTAGGTTAGGTTAGGTTAGGTTAGGTTAGGTTAGGTTAGGTTAGGTTAGGTTAGGTTAGGTTAGGTTAGGTTAGGTTAGGTTAGGTTAGGTTAGGTTAGGTTAGGTTAGGTTAGGTTAGGTTAGGTTAGGTTAGGTTAGGTTAGGTTAGGTTAGGTTAGGTTAGGTTAGGTTAGGTTAGGTTAGGTTAGGTTAGGTTAGGTTAGGTTAGGTTAGGTTAGGTTAGGTTAGGTTAGGTTAGGTTAGGTTAGGTTAGGTTAGGTTAGGTTAGGTTAGGTTAGGTTAGGTTAGGTTAGGTTAGGTTAGGTTAGGTTAGGTTAGGTTAGGTTAGGTTAGGTTAGGTTAGGTTAGGTTAGGTTAGGTTAGGTTAGGTTAGGTTAGGTTAGGTTAGGTTAGGTTAGGTTAGGTTAGGTTAGGTTAGGTTAGGTTAGGTTAGGTTAGGTTAGGTTAGGTTAGGTTAGGTTAGGTTAGGTTAGGTTAGGTTAGGTTAGGTTAGGTTAGGTTAGGTTAGGTTAGGTTAGGTTAGGTTAGGTTAGGTTAGGTTAGGTTAGGTTAGGTTAGGTTAGGTTAGGTTAGGTTAGGTTAGGTTAGGTTAGGTTAGGTTAGGTTAGGTTAGGTTAGGTTAGGTTAGGTTAGGTTAGGTTAGGTTAGGTTAGGTTAGGTTAGGTTAGGTTAGGTTAGGTTAGGTTAGGTTAGGTTAGGTTAGGTTAGGTTAGGTTAGGTTAGGTTAGGTTAGGTTAGGTTAGGTTAGGTTAGGTTAGGTTAGGTTAGGTTAGGTTAGGTTAGGTTAGGTTAGGTTAGGTTAGGTTAGGTTAGGTTAGGTTAGGTTAGGTTAGGTTAGGTTAGGTTAGGTTAGGTTAGGTTAGGTTAGGTTAGGTTAGGTTAGGTTAGGTTAGGTTAGGTTAGGTTAGGTTAGGTTAGGTTAGGTTAGGTTAGGTTAGGTTAGGTTAGGTTAGGTTAGGTTAGGTTAGGTTAGGTTAGGTTAGGTTAGGTTAGGTTAGGTTAGGTTAGGTTAGGTTAGGTTAGGTTAGGTTAGGTTAGGTTAGGTTAGGTTAGGTTAGGTTAGGTTAGGTTAGGTTAGGTTAGGTTAGGTTAGGTTAGGTTAGGTTAGGTTAGGTTAGGTTAGGTTAGGTTAGGTTAGGTTAGGTTAGGTTAGGTTAGGTTAGGTTAGGTTAGGTTAGGTTAGGTTAGGTTAGGTTAGGTTAGGTTAGGTTAGGTTAGGTTAGGTTAGGTTAGGTTAGGTTAGGTTAGGTTAGGTTAGGTTAGGTTAGGTTAGGTTAGGTTAGGTTAGGTTAGGTTAGGTTAGGTTAGGTTAGGTTAGGTTAGGTTAGGTTAGGTTAGGTTAGGTTAGGTTAGGTTAGGTTAGGTTAGGTTAGGTTAGGTTAGGTTAGGTTAGGTTAGGTTAGGTTAGGTTAGGTTAGGTTAGGTTAGGTTAGGTTAGGTTAGGTTAGGTTAGGTTAGGTTAGGTTAGGTTAGGTTAGGTTAGGTTAGGTTAGGTTAGGTTAGGTTAGGTTAGGTTAGGTTAGGTTAGGTTAGGTTAGGTTAGGTTAGGTTAGGTTAGGTTAGGTTAGGTTAGGTTAGGTTAGGTTAGGTTAGGTTAGGTTAGGTTAGGTTAGGTTAGGTTAGGTTAGGTTAGGTTAGGTTAGGTTAGGTTAGGTTAGGTTAGGTTAGGTTAGGTTAGGTTAGGTTAGGTTAGGTTAGGTTAGGTTAGGTTAGGTTAGGTTAGGTTAGGTTAGGTTAGGTTAGGTTAGGTTAGGTTAGGTTAGGTTAGGTTAGGTTAGGTTAGGTTAGGTTAGGTTAGGTTAGGTTAGGTTAGGTTAGGTTAGGTTAGGTTAGGTTAGGTTAGGTTAGGTTAGGTTAGGTTAGGTTAGGTTAGGTTAGGTTAGGTTAGGTTAGGTTAGGTTAGGTTAGGTTAGGTTAGGTTAGGTTAGGTTAGGTTAGGTTAGGTTAGGTTAGGTTAGGTTAGGTTAGGTTAGGTTAGGTTAGGTTAGGTTAGGTTAGGTTAGGTTAGGTTAGGTTAGGTTAGGTTAGGTTAGGTTAGGTTAGGTTAGGTTAGGTTAGGTTAGGTTAGGTTAGGTTAGGTTAGGTTAGGTTAGGTTAGGTTAGGTTAGGTTAGGTTAGGTTAGGTTAGGTTAGGTTAGGTTAGGTTAGGTTAGGTTAGGTTAGGTTAGGTTAGGTTAGGTTAGGTTAGGTTAGGTTAGGTTAGGTTAGGTTAGGTTAGGTTAGGTTAGGTTAGGTTAGGTTAGGTTAGGTTAGGTTAGGTTAGGTTAGGTTAGGTTAGGTTAGGTTAGGTTAGGTTAGGTTAGGTTAGGTTAGGTTAGGTTAGGTTAGGTTAGGTTAGGTTAGGTTAGGTTAGGTTAGGTTAGGTTAGGTTAGGTTAGGTTAGGTTAGGTTAGGTTAGGTTAGGTTAGGTTAGGTTAGGTTAGGTTAGGTTAGGTTAGGTTAGGTTAGGTTAGGTTAGGTTAGGTTAGGTTAGGTTAGGTTAGGTTAGGTTAGGTTAGGTTAGGTTAGGTTAGGTTAGGTTAGGTTAGGTTAGGTTAGGTTAGGTTAGGTTAGGTTAGGTTAGGTTAGGTTAGGTTAGGTTAGGTTAGGTTAGGTTAGGTTAGGTTAGGTTAGGTTAGGTTAGGTTAGGTTAGGTTAGGTTAGGTTAGGTTAGGTTAGGTTAGGTTAGGTTAGGTTAGGTTAGGTTAGGTTAGGTTAGGTTAGGTTAGGTTAGGTTAGGTTAGGTTAGGTTAGGTTAGGTTAGGTTAGGTTAGGTTAGGTTAGGTTAGGTTAGGTTAGGTTAGGTTAGGTTAGGTTAGGTTAG